>CM035414.1:192240934-192258434 GCA_020310875.1 Ceratopteris richardii | reverse complement strand
GCTCCAGCTCAAAATTGCATTTTAATAACTTGCAATTCCTTGGGTAATATGATTTTAGTAGCTTAAAGGACCAAGGATGCTCCTCTAAGCTAAGTAGCTCCCACCATCTGTATACAAAGCTGATATTGTGCCTTGGGTAGACATTTGGGGAGAGCTCTGCAGGATTCTGTGCAGTATTGACCTTGGTCAAAGTGATCAGGCCATCCTCTAACATCTCTCTGATGAAGTGGTATCTCACATCAGATTGCTTTGTAAGAGCGTGGAACATGGCATTCTTTGCCAAACATATGGCACTCTGGCTATTGTATCCAAGAACAGGTGTCTTTTCATTCATCCCAAACTTATTGCACAAGCAGGCTAACCAAATGGCTTCCTTGGAAGCCTTTGTGGCTTAAATATGTTCAGCCTCTATAGTAGATAGTGCAACTATCCTCTGAAGTCTAGAGCACCATGAAATAGTTTCCCGCCTGCAAGGCTGTATACAACTTGCGAGTGTCCGTATCACTTGCCATGTTTGAATCGCAAAATCCTTTCAATTCCAATGGACCCTTCCCATAGCGTACACACTTGCTTTTGGTCCCTTTCAAATGTCTCAAGATAGGTTTCACTGCCTCCCAAAGAGTGTTGCTAGGATCAACGATAAAGGGGCTAACAACTCCCATGGCATGGGCAATTTCTGGTCGAGTGGCAACCATGATGCAAGAGAGCAAGGATTACGACCACCACATACTAGAGAGATGACTCTCCTCCCAACCAAATGCCTCTATATATAGCTCTCTCCAGGGGACTGCCTTCTTGGGCAGGTGGATACTAATCATCCAAGTGTCAGCCATGTAACTACATGTGCGCCAAGTGTCCAGTGGATGCTTCTAGAAGGTTCTAGAACTCTTTGGGCAAAATACTCTTCCCATGTACCTCATGGGGATTGAACCCAAGACCTCGTCCTTCACATCCTTGAGACTTAACCACTAAGCTAAGTGGATCACTTGTTCACAAGAGCACAAGACCTCCTAGTAAGTCTAAACTCGAGATCTTTGGTCATACACACGGATGACCAAACGGTGTCCGATTTCAGATCTGTCTGAACCGGCCAAACCCTTGGATCATAGACTTACTTTATTACATTCTTCCCCCCTTGGAAAAGATTTTCGTCCTCGAAAATAGAGCTATATACATACTGTAGGCAACCCCCGAGCCTCATCTTCTAAAACTGGAAGAACATGGTCATGTTCTAGAACTGGAAGAACATGTCTCATCTCTGTGGTGGTATCCTTGCCCAAATGATTCTAAACACTATCTCGCTTTGCACTTTGATAAACTAGTCAAAGTACAAAATAGTGAATGAATAATAAAGGTGGATCTAATGACATCCCTGGCTAATTCACAGTTTCTGGATGTGCGATCTAGGCACAAACATGTGAACTAGGTGGATTCAAATTACTAGTCCATTTCTAGGCATAACTGGTGCATGGGCTTAGTAATGAAGGTGGGATTCTTATCCCTCGCAAGACTTTGAGAATTCTTGATTCACTTGAATTTGTTTTGGGGAACTTGAAGTTTTGGTTGTCTCAAACATCTAACTTGGATTTTTATACAATGGTTTACTTTGATCCAACAGATACTTGATTTTTTCACCCGACTAGAGGACTACTTTGTCTCAATGAGTTGAAAAAATCCTTTGTAAACTGTAGGAGAAAGTTTACCATTTCGGTGGAATCAACCATACTAACTTCACCAATTCAAATTCAAAATGAAAATTGTCCAACTTAGGACTTTTTTCAAAGACTTTTAACTGAAAGTTCTTGGGAATTGTCAATCTGATGAGCAATTCCTAACTTCCCTATTCTAGAGTATACTGGACTCCAGGAAATCATTTATGCTATAACTTGAAGCAAACTCAAATGAATAAGTCCACTTAGACTTATCATCTTTTGAAGATTGAAAAGGTTCTTGTACATAACATCTATCTAGGATGTTCAAGTTAGTTATTTTATTCTAACCGGCTAACCCTGGTCTTTTGCAAAAGGAATCAGATACCATATCTGAGTCAATTTCAAAAGATTTGGAAAGCAGAAAGAAATAACTAAGACTCTGTACAACCAATTCAAACTTCGAACATACATAAACTTGCTATGAGTCAAAGTCTAGTTGACTCAGGACTTTTTTACTTTTCAAAGATCTATTTTAACAAGATATTGAAGCATTGTCTTTATCTTTCAGAGAAATAAGCTGGATTCTCAGAAAGATACAAAGAAAATAAAAAACATCATCCAACCACAAGATACTAGTGTGGTAACCAATATCAGTGTGTCGACCCACTGAGGTTCTATCGATGAGTTTAGTTTTCAAACAATGCTTCACTTGAGACTAAGTTCAGGTCACATTCAATCTTTTTGACTCCGTGAATGCAATTCTTGTGCATTTCTTTGAGTCTAAAAGAGTGAATTTATCAAGTTACACTAGGAACTTGATACTTGACTTAGTCAATTGAATCTTTAGTTGAAAAGATCAACTCAAAGTAAAAGTCCAACTTCTTTCAGAAATTTATCAAATATTTCTGATCAATAACACTTAAGCTTGAAGTGTTCTAAGAAGATCTTGGAAGTTCCTTACTTCATATCTTCAATTTCCTTGATCTTGAAGTCATCTTGAAGTATCATAAGATACTTACTACTTTCATCCTTTACGAATTAAACTTTTCCTTGAAGTCTTAATTCCCTTGAGGATGAAACCTAACTTCAAAATCCAAACTAGGACTAAAAGATAATCATCATCCCACGGTCCGATGTCCCATTCCATCTTTCCTACATCAATCTGAGTATAAAATCTGGTGTCCCATACCACCCTATTTTATATTCACATTAATGTGTGGGTGATTCTTATCCTAAAGTCTAAACATCTCTTGATAGAGTACCTGAATTCTTTTACAAAAATTGGAAGTTTCAGGCATTACCTCTAACTAGATTTTCTAGGTTTTGATTCCTTCACATGATCGTCTCACAATCATGTGCTTTACCTTGGGAACTTGAAAACCTCTTAACAGAATATCAATTCTTCTTTACTGGGGTTTTCAAATGAAAACCAATAAGAATTCCAAGTTTCTTGAATTTCTCAAATTCAAGTTCAATTGGTTATTCTTGACCAATTTTGTAGCGACAAGAGTTTATGACTTCTTGTCTTTAGATTCCTTTCTATACTGGTGCTTTTAGGTACCTATCCCGGCCGGGGCTTTTTACAGGAATCTCTCTACTGCCTTAGTCTAAGCATCCGCTCATGCTTTTTGGATTTGTACCAAAATCCCTTTAAGGATAGGCAAACACTTATGTTTTACCTTCCACAGACTTAAGTACCGTATTCACGGTTGCAGACTACATACTTGGAATTACTTCACTCTGTTTAGACTTGGAACAACTTACTTTTTTTTCACAGTTTTCCATCGAATAAATGGAACTTGAGTGAATAATTCCCAAAAGGAATTTTATTGCCAATACTTGGGCAATCTACAAAGTAGTTCTAATCGCATATTACTTGGACAATCATGGCCAAGATTGATCAAGTCTGATTGATCCTTGCGACAAAAATAAAGACTTAGTCTTTATCTTTAAGATCTCTTAAAACTATCTTAAGCTTCTTTGCTTACCTGCAGGATTTTTAGAGATCTTTCTCAAGTCCAAGCATACACTTATGCCTCTCAGATTCCAAAGCTAAGAATCTTTGATATACCTTTAGGTTATATCACAAATAGGACTTGAAATACCACTTCTAGTGGTTTGGGATATCTGGGAACTACTTACTTATTGTTTAAAGAGTATGAAGAATTTCACTCTCAATACTTGAAAGAATGTCATTTCTTCAAAGACTTGAGATTCCTTCTAAGGAATAACTTGAGCAAATGATTCATCTTGGAATCTTTTGCAATATTAAAAGAACATTTGAAAGAAATTCTTTCAAATAATATCCAAAAAATTTACTGATTCAATTGTATTCATTTCCTGAGTATCAAACTAGAGACAAAATATCACATTTTGGAGATGGTTTCCCACGCCACTATGAAAGTTTCAGTTGAACTTTCATTTATGTGATATCGACTTCTATTCTTGAGTTGATACAAAACTCATTATTATTGGTCAATCTTCAGATGTTACTAGAGTCCTTTAAACATATTTCACCAATCAAAATTATGTTTAAAGTCAAAGCATCTATTGATGATTGATCCAATAGTAATGTTACTGTGAACACAACTTTGAACTTTATAACTTGTTTAGGAGAAGTTCATGGATTGAAAATCCATTTCTTGGAACTTTCTATTCCTAAATGAAAAGTTCACACTTGCTTCAAGTCTTTAGGAACTTATATTATTTCCTAAAGATTGCTTAGCTAGTTGCATCATTTACCAGAGATGCAACTATAGAACCTAACATCCTTTTATTGATATCAAGGATCAATTGATGTTGAGGTTTAACCTTTTGATTTCCATCACCCCTTGGGATGAAATCAAATGAAAATATATCTTGGCAAAACATTTATATCCTAAAGAGATTTTGCCTTCATCATTCCTTGGACCTATCATATAATATGAATTTATATGTATTTTGGGAAGAGTTCATGAATCAATTAAGATCCTCTACTTGGAACATCTACCTTCCCAAAAATAAATTCATCTTAAACATGGTAGGAGAATGATCTCACATGAAATAGAAGGCTTGACTATTTCATATCTCAATTCCAAAAAGTTACTTACCGAGGTTTCATCATGAGATACAAATCTTGAAACCACAAAGAAACTTCTTTGAAACTTTCGAAATCTTCTAAATAGAAGAGTGCTCATGGAACTTTGAAATATAGTTGACGTTTTCATCCAACCTTGGGATGCTTGAGAAGTTACATAAAGTATGTAACTAATCAAGTAAAGCTTATCCGCATGACTTTCTAAGTACATCCAGGACTTAGGGTCATCATACATCACAAAAGAGTTTGCAAGTAATTAAATTTTCTTGGTCATCAAGGAAATTTATTACTTAACTTTCTCTTAGTGCTTACTTATACCTAGCAAGACATCTATCATACTTAATTGTCATTAAGTATTTATCTTTGATAGAAGAGTATCGACTTGGGAAGAAATCGACTAATTACTTGAGTTGCAAACTAGAACTAGTATGTCTTTGCAACTAACTAGTCCTTGGCCTTCCCTAATGTCAAACTGCGAGCTTTATAAAGTAAGCTAAATACTAAGAGAGTACATTCTTATATCTACTTGCAAACAACATTCCATTCTTCCATGCAAATGCATGTGTCTACATGCAAAAGCATATGTTCACATGCGTATGCATGCATGTTCTTTGCATGCTCAAAAAATAATACAATAATCGTGCATAAACAAGGGGGGAAGAATGTAATAAAGTAAGTCTATGATCCAAGGGTCTGGCCGGTTCAGACAGATCTGAAATCGGACACCGTTTGGTCATCCGTGTGTATGACCAAAGATCTCGAGTTTAGACTTACTAGGAGGTCTTGTGCTCTTGTGAACAAGTGATCCACTTAGCTTAGTGGTTAAGTCTCAAGGATGTGAAGGACGAGGTCTTGGGTTCAATCCCCATGAGGTACATGGGAAGAGTATTTTGCCCAAAGAGTTCTAGAACCTTCTAGAAGCATCCACTGGACACTTGACGCACATGTAGTTACATGGCTGACACTTGGATGATTAGTATCCACCTGCCCAAGAAGGCAGTCCCCTGGAGAGAGCTATATATAGAGGCATTTGGTTGGGAGGAGAGTCATCTCTAGACAGGCGGGAGCAGAATTCGAAAAAGAGATTATGCACGCCAAAAGTTCACGAGCAAGATGATGAAGATGAGAGCTATGGAGAATGAAGCTCTGATACCAATGCAAGAGAGCAAGGATTACGACCACCACATACTAGAGAGATGACTCTCCTCCCAACCAAATGCCTCTATATATAGCTCTCTCCAGGGGACTGCCTTCTTGGGCAGGTGGATACTAATCATCCAAGTGTCAGCCATGTAACTACATGTGCGCCAAGTGTCCAGTGGATGCTTCTAGAAGGTTCTAGAACTCTTTGGGCAAAATACTCTTCCCATGTACCTCATGGGGATTGAACCCAAGACCTCGTCCTTCACATCCTTGAGACTTAACCACTAAGCTAAGTGGATCACTTGTTCACAAGAGCACAAGACCTCCTAGTAAGTCTAAACTCGAGATCTTTGGTCATACACACGGATGACCAAACGGTGTCCGATTTCAGATCTGTCTGAACCGGCCAGACCCTTGGATCATAGACTTACTTTATTACACATGACATACATAAGTGGGCCAGAAGCTGATGCATATGGAACACTTCTCATGTAGTTGCTTGGGTCATCATCTTTGGGACAATCATCCTTGGAAAGCCTAACATGTGGCTGCAATTAGCGACATTAAATCTGTCCAACACTTTTTCAATGCAATTGCCTATCTCTTTTTTATTCTCATTCCAAGTATATGCTCAGCTTCCCTAAGGTCTTTCATTGAGAATGCAGAATTCAGCTGCTGTTTTAGAGCATTTAAAGTGCTCTTTTTCTTCCCAGCCAGTAGCATATCGTCTACATACAACACTAGAATGATTGGGCTGCCATTTTCATCCTTTTTAGTGTACAAATAGTCTGCATGACTGCTTTTGAACCCATGCTTGAGCACAAATGCAACAAACTTCTTATACCATTGCATGGGACCTAGTTTCAGCCCATACAGACTCCTTTTCAGCTTGCATACCAGATGCTCTTTTCCAAGAATCACATATCCATCTGGTGTTTTCAGGTACAGCTCTTCATCTAAATCATGATATAAAAAGGTTGTTTTAACATCCATTTGGAATAGAAGTCCATATCCAAGGCAGCTCTGAGAGCAAATAATAGACATATTGTGGTCATTTTAACGACCATAGAGAACACTTGGACATCAATGCCCTCTTTCTGGGCATATCCCTTAGCAACCAGCCTTGCCTTATACTTGGGTTTGAAATCTACAGTCTTGATTTTGTATACCCACTTGTTAGGAATGGCCTTCCTGCCTTCGGGCAACTCAACCAAGTTCCAAGGATCATCTGCAAGGCCTTTACCTCTTCTTGCATGGCTACCTCCCACTTCTTGTGCTCACATAGCCTTGGCTCTTTATAAGTGAGAGGCTCACCCTCATGTGATAACATAGTGTAATGTACACGGGTTATATCTTTTCTGTTCAGATGCCTCTTAAGACGTGTAGATCTTCTTACCCAATGATCCACATGCTCGACAATGGATCTCTTCATCATTAGCGATGGGCTGCTGTACATCATTTTCAGCCCTGTTTTGAGCATGAATGGGTGGCTGCATATGCCCTTCAGGAGCCTCATTTGCTGCCCAACCTCCTTGAGGGTTCAAAGCAGATGTAACAGATGGAAGTACATGCTGAAATTTCACTCTTTTATGGTCATCTGTAAAGGCGCAATTATTTTTGAGCAGCCTTGCTTTATTGAATACGGCATCTCAGTTGCATATTACTTTGTTGAGGTAGCCGTATCTTGTAGTCCATTTCACCTTCTTCTCCATAGTCCATAAAGATGCGTTTCATGGACTTTCCATCTAGTTTGCTCCCCAACTCAAGCCTTATGTGCACAAAAACATCACAATCGAAAGATGTGTAGGTTGTCATATGAAGTTAGGTTGCCAAACCAAGCCTCTTCGGGGATGCCATCTTTTAGGGATGTGTGATGGGATTGATTGCAAACATAAACCGCTGTTTTGAGAGCTTCTCCTCAAAACCCATGAGGAAGATTAGTTGTGGACAACATGCATCTCACTCTCTCATATAAAGTCTTGCTACACCTTTAAACCACACTGTTAGAACATGGGCTGTATGGGATTGCTAGCTCCCTCTTAGTACCAAGATTTTCACGAAATCGATTGAATTCAGCGCTTGTAAACTCACCTCCATCATCTGTGCGTAAGAATTTCAGCTTTCTATCGATTTGGGGTGCTCATAAATATATGGAATTTCTTCGATACAACAAAGGCTTCAACAAATAAACCAAAAGCTTCTTAGAGTAGTCATCAACAAAAGAAACAAAGTAAAAAGCACCCCCCCATAGATTTGGTGGGCATGCCACAAACATTAGAGTGAAAGATGCGAGAGTAGTATGAATTCTTTACTTACTATATTGACATTCATTATATAAGTCTTGTGCCTAAAGCATCAAGCTTGCCAAGATACATAATTTGTCTAGGCCTTTTTGCTCATGTGGACAAGCCTTTTCTGCCATGATTCTGTGTGATATTTACTCTCAGCCAAAGTAATAAACTTGCCCAGTAAGGCTTTCACGCTTGCAATATCATATGCAAGCAATAAAGTGTACCTTTGCTAGTGCCTTTTACAATTAGCCTTGAGCCTTCCATTAGCTTCCAAGAGCGTTTTTTCAAAGATAGTGCTATATACATGCATATCCATTTGTCCAACCAATAATAGGCTCTTTTTTATGCCTAGGGCATCTATGCAAAATTAGCTCATTGGCATCATCCAAAGAGAACTGTAGAGTCCAATACCTTCAATGGAACTGTTCCCAAGTTAAACATGGCCATGGTTTCTTGTATGAAAATTAGCAAAACACTCCTTGTTAGTAGCCACGTGAATCCACAATCCAAGTATGTAAAGTACATCATCCATAGTAAGCAGGGCATCAATAAGATAATCTTTAGTGATTTGCATATCCTATGCATGGCATAAAGGGGAAGCATCATGTACGTATGCATCATGAGCTCAGATAGTAGCACGTAAAATATCCTTCATATCAAAACCCCTTAAGATTGCACTGGAAACTAGATTGAACTTCTCTTTTTTCCTTGTCATTGGAGTTATCATATGCCTTATTCTTAATGTGCTCCTCTTTTTTTTTTTTTTGTCACTTGTGTTGCTCTTTCTTTTTAAATCTGCTTTGTAATACTTGCAATGTGGTTTCTTGGGAACTTTTCTACCACTTTCAGCTTGCATATCAAATGCTCTTTTCAAAAAATCTAATAAATCTAAATCACCATACAAAAAGATCTTCATCTAGATCACCATGCAAAAAAGCTGTTTTGACATCCATTTGGAATAAGTCCATATCCAAGGCAACTCTGAGAGCAAATAATACATATTGTGGTCATTTTAACCACCGTAGAGAACACTTCTTGGACATCAATGTCCTCTTTCTGGGCATATCCCTTAGCAACCGGCCTTGCCTTATACTTGGATTTGCCATCTATAGGCTTGATTTTGTATCCCCACTTTTCAGGAGTTACCTTCCTACCTTTGGACAACTCAACCAAGTCCCAAGTATCATTTGCATACAAGTCCTTTATCTCTTCTTGCATGGCCAACTCCCACTTCTTCTTGCGCTCACATAACTTTGCTTCTTTATAAGTGAGAGGCTCACCCTCATGTGATAACATAATGTAATGTAGAGAGTCATGTCATATCTCTTCACATTCCTCCTAGGATGTGTATATCTTCTCACCCAATGATCCACATGCTCTGATAATGGATCTACATCAGGAAATATATCAAATTCCTCATTAGTGATGGGCTGTTGTTGTACATCATTTCCAACGTTTTTTTCAGCATGAATAGGTGGCTGTATATGCCCTTCAAGAGCCTCATTTGCTATCCAACATCCTTTGGCTCAATCATCACTTGCTCATCCAAATTTCTAGCTATATGTGGTGCATCTTGAGGTTTCAAATCAGACTTAACAAATTGAAGTACTTGGTGAAATTTCACTCTTTTATGGTCATATCTAAAGGCACAATTATTTTTGAGCAGCTTTGCTTTATTGAATACAACATCTAGGCTGTGTATTACCTTGTTGAGTCTGCCATATCTTATAATTCATTTCACTTGCATCTTCATAGTCCATGAAGGTGCTTTTCATGGACTTCACATCTAATTTGCTCCTCAACTCAGGCTGGGGATCATATGAAGTTGGGTTGCCATGCCAAGCCTCTTTGGGGATGGCATCTTTTAGGGATGTGTGATGGGATCGATTGCAAACGTAAACTGTAGAGCTTTTCCTCAAAATCCATGTGGACAACATGCATCTCACTCTCTCATATAAATTCTTGTTATACCTTAAGTCACACTGTTAGAACAACTGTATGGGATTGTTAACTCCATCTTAGTACCAAGATTTTCATGTAATCAATTGAACTCAGTACTTGTAAACTCACCTCCATCATCTGTGTATAAGCATTTCAGCTTTTTATCTATTTGGGTGCTCAGAAAAGTATGGAATCAAACAAAGTAAAAAGACACCCCATAGATTTGGCGGGTATGCTACAAACATCAAAGTGGCCAAGATTAAGCATATTAGACTTATGAAAGATGATAGAGTAGCAAGAGTTCTTTACTTATTATATTGACATACATTATATAAGTCAAGTCTTGTGCCTTTAGCATCATACTTGTCAAGATTACATAATTTTTGTGGGCCCTTTTGGCTCATTTTGACAAGACTTTTATGCCATAATTTCATGTGAAATTAATCTCAGCCAAAGTAATGAACTTTCCCAACAAGGCTTTCACGTGCAAGCAATAAAGTGTACCTTTCTTAAGTGCCTTTTACAATAAGCTTCTAGCCTTCCATTACCTTCCAAGAGAGTTTTCAAAGATAGTGCTATATCATGCATATCCATTTGTCCAACCTATAATAGGCTCTTTTTGATGCTTAGGGCATACTATACAAAATTAGCTCATTGGCATCATTTAAAGAGAATTACACAGTCCAATACCTTCAAAGGAAAATGTATGAGTATTCCCAAGTTAAACATGGCCATGGTTTCTTGCATGAAAAGTAGAAAAACACTCCTTATTAGGAGCCACGTGAATCCACAATCCAAGTACGTGAAAGTACATCATTCACAATAAGCAGGGTATCAATAAGATCATCTTTAGTGATTTGCATATCACGTGCATGACATAAAGTGGAAGCATCATGCATGTATGCATCATGAGCTAATATAGTAGCACATAAAATATTCGTCATATCAGAACTTCTCAAGAATAGAGTGGAAACCACATTGAACTTCTCTTTTTCCTTGTCCTTGGATGAGTTATCAAATGCCATATTCTTAGTGTCCTTCTTCTTTATGTCACTTGTGTTGCTCTTTCCTTTTAACTATGCTTTGTAATACTAGCAATTTGGTTTCTTAAGAACTTTTGTACCACTTTCAACTTGCATACCATATGCTCTTTTCCAAGAATCACATATTCTTCTAGTGTTTTCAAGTACAACTCTTCATCTTAATCACCATGTAAAAAGGGTATTTTAACATCCATTTCGAATAACTCCATATCCAAGATAATTGCGAGAGAAAATAATACACGTATTGTGCTAATTTGAACCACCATAGTGAACACTTGTTGGAAATCAATGCCCTCTTTTTGGGAATATCCCTTAGAAACCAACCTTGCTTTATACTTGGGTATCTACAATCTTGATTTTGTATACCCACTTGGTAGGAATGGCCTTCCTACCTTTGAGCAACTCAACCAAGTCCTAAGTATCATTTTCATACAAGGCTTTTATCTATTCTTGCATGGCTGACTTCCACTTCTTCTTGTGCTCATATAGCTTTGCCTCTTTATAAGTGAGAGGCTCACCCACATGTGATAACATAATGTAATGTGCAGAGAGGTCATATCATACTTGTTTGGATGCCTTCTAGGATGTGTAGATCTTATTAACAAATGATCCACATGCTTTGACAATGGATCTATATCAAGAATTATATCAACTTCCTCATTAGTGATGGGCTGCTATACATAATTTCCAGCCTTGTTTCAACACGAATAGGTGGCTATATATGCCCTTGAGGAGCTTCATTTGCTGTCCAACATCCTTTGGATTGTTGGAGTATGAGGTCTACGGAAACACACAAAAAACACAAGGAAGAAGAAGAAGAAGAAGCTTGGAGCATAGCACAACACTGCATGAATTACCAAGTGAATGTACAAAGATAACTGACCCAGTAGGGTTATAAACATATATATAAGCCAAAGAAAAAACTCCTAAAGAGGGAAAAAAGTGCCCTGGCAATCCTAAGTGTGTTCACGCACATCACTATCAAAATATATCAATGAATCCCCCTTGGGAGTGATGCGGTGAACAAGGAGCTGGCAATCATGTGCAAGGAAGTGCAAAGCTATGTGGAAAGAGATCAATGCACAAAAGAAAGCAAACCCAAAGCTTTGTGAAAAGCTCCATACTTCTCCCTAGGTAGAGCCTTTGTGTAAAGGTATGCAATGTTATCCTATGTAGGCACATATGCCAAACTGATCTCTCTAGTAGAGAACCTGTCCTTGATATAGTGATAATGCACCTCAATGTGCTTTGTGTAGGCATGGAACACAAGGTTCCTCACAACTACCAATGTGCTCTGACTATTCGTGAAGGTGATGGTGGCAGAAGACTGATCAACACCCAAACTAGCCAAAATATGTCTGAGCAACACACACTCAACAGTTGCTATGAAAGCTTCCCTATACTTAGTTTCACAACTAGAAGTGACTACAGTAGACTGTTTCTTGCTCAACCAAGATATGCATGAGCTACCAAGCATGAAGCAAAAACCATTCATGGACACATGAGTGTCATAGCAACCAACCCAGCTTGAGTTAGAAAAAGCATGTAAATTTGGTGGTACCCCCTTGGGATAAAACAATCCAAGTAGTTAGGTGCCACTCAAATAGCAAAATATGTGCTTAACTGCATGCGAGTGCTTAGCAACTGGGAAATGCATAAACCTGCTCATATGAGAGACAACAAATTGTGTATCAGACCGGGTTATGTATAAGTAAATTAAGCATCCGAAACCCAACCGATAGAGAGTAACATCAAATGCAAGACTCAATCATAAACCTATTTCCATAGGAATGGCAATAGGTTTGCAATCTTCAAGGCCGAGACACTGCAATAATGTGTCAATATATTTTGTTTGAAACAAAATTATTCCCCCATCAACTTGCATAAGCTGAAGCCCCAAATAATGATGCAAATACCTCAAATATGACATCTCAAAAGCAACATGTAAATCAGCCTATAATTTAATATTATGCTTCTCATTAGGGCTAGTGAGCAACATGTCATCAACATTCACAACAATGATTTTAATACATCATCTACATACTTAACATATAAGGTGCTCTCAGTTGGACTATTCTCAAAACGATATGCAATCAAGTAGGCATGTATTTTTTCATACCAAACATGTGGTGCTTCCTTGTAACCATAAAATGCCTTTTTCAACCTGCACACTTTGTTTTCATGCCCTTTCTGCACAAAACCATGGGGTTGAAATACATACACTTCTTCATGTAAGTAACCATTCAAAACTATTGTTTTAATGTCTAATTGATGTGCATTCCAACCATGATGAGCTTCAAGTACACATATGCTACAAAGGTGGTCATTCGGGAAGTGGATGCAAAGGTCTCATCAAAATCAGTGCCTCTCTCTTGAGCATAACCTTTTGCATCAAGCCTAACCTTATACTTGTCAGTTGTTCCATCAAGCTTATGTGGCTTATGTGTTAGCTTATATACCCATTTAGTGCCAATGGCCTTTTTGTCTGGAGGTAAATTACATAAAGATCAAGTACCATTTTTCATAATAACATCATATTCTGATTGCATAGTAGCCATCCAATTTTTTGAATTTTGTGCTTTATCAAAAGAAATAGACTCATTCTCATCACAAAGGCTAGAGGCAACCATTGCATAGCAATCTAACACAAAAGAGAAACATGAGATCTTGAATGAGTATGATATGATAGAGATGCATCTAATTTTCTAGCTCTCAAAGTTTGCACTAGCCATTTGGGCATATTTTTTACCTCCTCTATATCATCCCTCTCACCAACAAGTGGATAATGTAAATCTACATAAAAAATGGAATGATCTCCATCATCTTGTCGAACCTATAAAAGTTAATAATCGCCTCTAGCATTGGGCTATCCACTTGTAAAAAGAGGTAGCAAAGTGTCATACACATCTTTGGACCCTGATGTCTCCTTAGTACATGAAAGTAATGGTTGAATTGCATCTTCCACAAAAACAATATCATGGTTAACCAAAATGCATTTAATTTGTGGATGATACAGATGATAGCCTTTTCTTTCAGAACTATACCCAACAAAAATACATTTCATTGCTTTATCATCCAATATCTTGCATTGTCGATCAGACACTAATGCATACATAGGCTTGACAACCAAAGACACATAGATGAACAACAAATGGCTTTCAAACATGCCATGCCTCAAATGGAGTGATAGATTGCAGTGCTTTGGTAAGATACTTCTTAAGTACATATGTTGCACACATAAGAGCCTCAAGCCAAAAGCTATGTGATAAAGCCCAACTTTTGACCATACACAACTATGTGATAAAGCCCGACTTTTGACCATACACCTCACCATCTCCATGAGAGACCTATTCTTTCTTTCTACAGCTCATATAGGACACTGTACACTATTGTTTTATCCCACACTCGAGAGAAAATGCATTAGAATCAGAAGACATGTATTCCCTCCCTTGATCAGAACGGAGGGTTCCCAATATACGTGGTGATATATTTTGAGCCATAACAAAAAAGTGTTTGAAACACATAAAAACTTCAAAATTTGCTTTCAATGGATATATCCATGCATGCCTGGAGGAATCATCAATAAAATTCATGAAGTGAAGGTAGTTCCCAAAAAAAGATGTCTACATAGGACCATAGACATCACTATGAACAAGATTCAATTTATGAGAAGCTCGAACTAAATCATTTTTAGGGAAGGAAGAATGCTGCATTTTGCCCAAAATACAGCCTTGATAGACATGTTTACAAGGCATCTCAAGTTTGAGTAGAGAGGACACCATTTCATCTTTCTATAGACATAGCAAACTAGCATAATTTAGATGACCAAAGCATGCATGCCAAAGCTTTGCATATGAGATAGCTTTGCATATGAGATAGCTTTGCATTTGAGAGATCACGAACTGTACATCTGTTATCAATAAATTTGACAACTAAGAAAATCTTGGCTAATGTTGAAACTAACTACATATTTTTCTTGATCCCTGGTACATACAAAACATCTCGCAATGTGAAAGAACTACCATCAATAGTAGTCAGAATGATCTTACCAACTCCCATTATAGATAATAGGAGTTGTTAGTGTTGGAACATCAAGCTTATAATATTCTTGAGGTGGATTTGATCTACATAAAAAAAAGCTATGGTTTGGATTATGCCAAAATATCCATTGAAGCGTTCTTTTACCTATGCTCATTTATTGTATTTTTTAAAAAGATTTTTTATGGATCATTTTCCGTTGTAAAAGCCTAGAGATTTACACATGTAAAAGGAGAAAAAGAGAGCTAAAACTCCACGAATTTGAGGTGGTTAAGTTGCAATCAATGAATGAATCAATCACCTAAAAGTAGATCAAACTAGATCTTCACTTTTCCTAGATTGTAGGAAAGTGAATTGATTCCCTACAACAACTTATCTTGCCTTCATTTGACTTCAAAATGCACTTGTAGAAGTCGTGGAACACTTCAAGATTCTATATAAAGACTTCAAATCGCATGTACATTAGATGGAAGCAATATACATACACTTGTGGCCATCATTGTCTTGTTCCTTCATTTTTCTGCATCATCTTCTTCAACAACAAGAAGCTTGTAGAGGTTTCTCTATAAAGCTCCAAATTGGATGAATGTGGAACTCATTTGAAAGGTATTAGTGTCTAGTTTATGTGTATAAATTTTCAAAGCATTTGGTTTAGTAGATTTGGAGAAATCTTAGTTTTTCTGTCTCAAGGTCTATCTCTATGCATTCTTGAAAAATAGGAGGTACCATTTTTGAGTATCATGTTCATTCCAAAAGCATATTTTGCTTATTTCTTGTATTCTTGTGCATTCTATACACTTAACCCTATGTGTATCACTCCTCCAAAAGTAATTTTTCTGATTGTAATCATGCTAGCTGCTATGAGGATTTGAAGTTGATTGTCTCATCCAAAGATAATAAGTTTTTGGAGCAAGTTAATGCACAAACCTATCTATTTTGCATCGACTCTTTCTCCTTGATGATCCAAAGTATAGAGTGCATTTTATTGCACTTATCATATGCCTATAAGGTCTATTTGAGTCTTTATAAGCTCAAGGATGGTCTTGTGCCGATTGGCTGGACCGAACTTTGTTGCTTCTCAACTCATTTTTCTACCTCCTACAAGCTTCTCCAAGTTCTTTCAGTGGTATTAGAGCTAGATCAAGATGGCTGATGGCTTTCCCTCAATGATTGAGAAGCTTGATCGATATAACTATGCAGCTTGACAAATAAGGATGGATGCCTATTTGCAAGGTAGAAATCTTTATCGAACTGTAGCAGGTCATGAAGCTATTCCTATTGCAAGGTCCAAAGGAGGACCTACACAAGAGGACACAAATAAGCTCACACTTTGGTGTGCAAGGAATGATCAAGCAAGGTCGTATATACTAAACTCTTATCTTTGACTTTCTATTACCACATATTAGAGGATGCAAGACATCTCAAGAGACTTGGGATGCCGTAGATGCTTTCGTTTCTGCTATTATCAAAGCAAGAAAGAATCATCTTTGGGACAAGTTCAACCAAATGAAGAAGACACCTAAACAAACCATCACAGAGTTTTTTACCAAGATCAAGAAGGTCGTGGATCAGTTAGCCTCCATTAAAGAGCTGATTGAAGAAGAGGCTATCATGAGGCAAATTCTCAATGGGATTCGAAGTGATAAGCATTGGCAATCCTTCATCATGGCTTATGATCTCATCATGGATGTGCAAAATCCAGACTTCAACACCTTTCTTGGACAACTCTTCAATCAAGAACTTCAAGAGTCTATATAGAGACTTCAAATCACTTGCACATACATGGAAGCAATATAAATACACTTGTGTCCATCATTGTCTTGTTCCTTCATTTCTCTGCATCATCTTCTTCAACAATAGTAAACTTGCAGAGGCTGTTGGTCTCTCTACAGAGCTACAAATTGGATCAATGGGAACTCATTGGAAATATTTTAGTGTCTAGTTTATATGTATAAATTTTCAAAGCATTTGGTTTAGTAAATTTGGAGAAATCTTAGTTTTTCTTTCTCGGGGTCTATCTCTGTGCATTCCCGAAAAATAGGAGGTACCACTGTTGAGTGTTAGGTTCATTCCAAAAGCATACTTTGCTTATTTTTTGTAATCTTGTGCATTATATACACTCAAACCTAACTGTAGCACTCATCCAAAATGAGTTTTTCCAATTGAAATCATGTTGGCTGCTATGAGCATTTGAAGTTAATTATCTCATCCAAAGATAGTAAGTTTTTTGAGCTAGTCAATGAGCAAACCTATCTGTTTTGTATGGACTCTTTCTACTTGGTGCTCCAAAGTACATAGTGCATTTTATTGCACTTA